>JAMPIV010005010.1:0-47500 GCA_024509875.1 Oreohelix idahoensis
CGTTGATGGTAGATACAAGGTTTGTGAAGTGGTGCATCACTGTCAATTCACAGTTATTGATAGTAATAACTGGTGCAATGTTCACATCCTAACTCAGCACATTTGTTTTCCTTAGACTTTTGTGAAGCTTGGGAGAAGCGATTCATCAAGTTCTGGAACTCTTGTTGACTTTGAGTGACGATTGCAGCGTCTCTTATAATGACCCTTCTGATTTTTGTTTTTGCCTTCAGCTTTGCGAAGGTAAACAGGTTGTCATCTGACCTAGTGTGAAGGCATATTCCGCCAGCTGCATCTCCGAATACACGTTCTAGAGCAAGGCAAAGTAGATCCTGAAGAAGGTCGGAGCTTTGATGCAGCCTTGTTTGACGCCATTGCGTGTGTCAAAGGGTTGTGATGTGTTTCCATCATATAGGGATGTTCCCTTCATGGGATGACTTTATCATTTCCAACAATGTAGTGGGCCAGCCTATTTTCAGGAAGATTTTAAAGAATCCATCCCTGCTACACAGGTCAATTGCCTTTGTGAGGTCTATGAAGGGGATATATAAAGGCCTTTTCTGCTCTCTTGATTTTTCCTGAAGCTGGCGGAAAGGAAAGATTATGTCTCTTGTTGATCTACCAACTCGTAATCCACATTGTGACTCTGGATATATGCACTCATCTAACTTGTGTAGTCGCATTAAGATGACTCTGGCGTAAACCTTACCAACAATATTAAGAAGATGGATGCTTCTGTAGTTATTATCGTTACAAGACAAAGACAGAAAATGGCTCTCCTTTAGGCATGTCGCAAAAAGCGAATAATATGAGGTTCTGTATAAGGCTGGCAACCACATCATGTAAAAATAAATGCTACAAAAACCACGTCTGCAAGAGTAACAGATTTATTGTTGTAGTCTTCATTGTAGGGGAATAAGCAGCAGTAGTGGTTCCACCATGGTCCAGAAGGAGTGAAAATGAAAGTGATGATGAATATTTTGACAGAAGTAATGATTACTGCGAAGAAACAACGTTATCCAGAAAACAGCATCAAATCAAATGAAGTTCTGAAAAAAATGATGTAATAGTATGTAATCAATTAAAAGCATCAGAATCTTTTGGCCGCATACCATCACCTGCCTAGAATGGCTTACTCGGAGCAACCAAGAAGACATGCATAGCTGGCAGACGCTGGAGTTGGGTTGGCCGCTTCCTCAGAAGAGACCCTGATGACATCACAAGATCAGATATGATATCGACCCCTGAAGGAAAGCGAAAGAAAGTCCGACCAAAAACAGCATTGTGGAGAACCGTAGAGGCCGAGATGCAAAGAAGGAACCAGGGGCACTACATGAAGGATGGCCGCCGACCGAACACAGTGGAAGCAGTTTGTTGCTGCCCTACAAAACGTCATCAGGCGTGATGGCCACTGACTGCTCTGACATCCAGCGGCTGAGGATTCAAGAATAATAATAATTAGAAGTATCAGATGTAACTTTCAGCTTGGGAATAAAGAACAGGTTATCGTAAGCAAATACAGCAGTCCAGAAAATCAACAGCATCCTTTGCAACAATTCTTTCTCAGTGGAAGTAAGATTTTATTTTTTTCTCCCATGTTACATATGCCTATTTTATCATATGGAACCAAATCATAGATAATTAATTAACTCATAAGACCATCGCAAGAAGGACAGAGAGACGTGTCTTTACAGAAACGTATTGCCAGTACCATGGGCACTTAGAAAGATCAATGGCCTTATTCTAAGAGGCAAATAAGGAAAGAAATCCTGTCACACATGCGGAAGAGGCACATCACATTTATTGGATATATTATTAGAAAACGAAAGTTAGAACACTATGGGGACAACAGGTTGTTGTTGTTGTTGTTGTTTAACTAGGGCTGCTGAGCTTCTCGCTCTTTAACAGCCAATACCAAGTTGAAGACTCCTTGGTATTATCTACACTGTAGATGTAGGCTTTTCCTGTGGCTTTTCGTCCAATGCGAAACGTGTTGAGTTGAAGACACGAGCTCCAGTTTCTTCAGCTTGGCTTGCATTTTAAGGATCGTCACATCTGGTCCTAAGGTAGGAGTGCTTGGCATACTGTGCATTTCCCTCCATCCAAGGGGGCTCTCCAACAATGCAGAGCTAAAATAATGTACTCTGGTTCTGGGCTCTCCCAAGGAATTGTCACGTTTTGCACAGAGCCACTTCTCAGCTTCCCCTGCCTATCACTGGGTCCATAGTGAGATCCTCCTGCATGCAGTGAACCAAGCCAAAGCCAAAGAGTTACGACTGGGGCTCAAGTGACTTCTCCAAGCTTAGTGTGCAATGCTAGGTTCTCAACAAGCTTCACCACAGGGGGAATCCTTGGGAGTGTGTGGATTATTTCAAGAGTCAATGAGGATGTAATTAGCCTCACAGACAGAGGTTCACTTCCACGTACGTATGCTGTAGCACCGTGTATAGCTGGTGGTCATAGAAGGATGACTCCATATATGCCTCCATGCATGGGGACAATATGAAAAATTAATGGAGAAATGACAGTAGATGACAAACAGGAAAGTGCCATGAAAGGCAGCCAAGAAAAGAACTGACAAGGAGAACTTTGGACTGGTACTTGTGGAGAGAGCAGAATGGCAATCCCTGGCTGCACTGTACAAGACGTTAAACTGAAGAATAAACAAGCTGACTTAGCTTCACGGTGCATCGATATTTTGTCAATTTTAAAATTATTGTCATAAATTAAAAGCCATATCTATAATATTGTGTGCGTGTGTGTGTGTGTGTTTTTGTGTGTGTTTTAGTGTGTGTGTGTGTGTGGGTGTGTGTGTGTGTGTGTGTGTGTGTGTGTGTGTGTGTGTGTGTGTGTGTGTGTGTGTGTGTGTGTGTGTGTGTGTGTGTGTGTGCAAGGGGCGTTCAGAAAGTAATGCACCACATCATTTTTCTCAGCTAATAATGAAGATAGAAGCATGGAATTTTGCACACCTCAAATATGGTATGTGCCAATGGTGTGCGTCAAATTGCATCGCAACCGGCCAAATAATACGGCTGCCCTAAACCGTTGAAATGGAACGTGATAGCAACTTGCGTTATAAGCAGCGAATTGTGATAGAATTTCTCGTTGCAGAGAAGGAAACTGTTGTGAACATTCACAAACGTCTATGTGATGTGTATGGAAGTTTTGCAGTCGACAGGAGTACAGTCAATCGCTGGGTTAAGAGAATCAAAGAATCAGGAAGTGGAGATACGGAACTGCGTGATCGGCCGCGCTGTGGACGTCCTGCCACAGCCACCAACGCAGAAATGTTGAAATGCGCTGAGGGCATTTTTCTTACTGATAGGCTAATCACTACTCAACAATTGGCCTTACAGCTGTCAGTCAGCATTGGTAGTGCAAATTCAGTTATAAAAACTCTCGGATTTTCTATGGTTTGCGCAAGATGGGTTCCTCGAAGTCTCACAAATGAACACCGATTGCAAAGGACAGCAATTTCTTCTGAATTGTTGGAGCGTTTCAATGCTGATGGAGAGAACTTTTTGGCTAAGATCGTTACAAGTGACGAAACCTGGGCACATCATTTTGAACCTGAGACAAAAAGGTAGTCAATGGAGTGGCATCATCCGCAATCACCACGAAGAAAGAAATTCAAGACAATTCCTTTAGCTGGAAAGGTCATGATCACTGTCTTTTGGGACATTGAAGGTGTGATTCTTGTGGACGTTATGCCAAGAGGAGAGACAATCAATCCGCAAGCTTACATTAAGACATTGAAAAAACTCAATCAACGTTTTCGCTGAGTTTGGCCCCACAAGAATCCAGCAGACCTGCTTCTCCTTCACGACAATGCGCGACCTCACACAAGTCTGGCAACACGGGAAGCAATCACCAAATTGGGTTGGACTGTACTACCCCATCCACCCTATAGTCCCGATTTGGCTCCCTCTGATTTTCATCTATTTGGTCCACTTAAAGATGCACTCCGTGGGACAAGGTTTGAAGATGATTAAGGAGTGATTCATGCAGCGAAGAAATGGCTACATGATCAAGACAACATCTGGTACAGGCTAGGAATACATGCACTTGTTTCGCGCTGGCATAAAACCGTACAAGTTGATGGGGATTATGTTGAATAATACCGATATTTACATGACATATCCATGTATATTGTTTATAAATTTCATGCTTTTTTAATAAACAGCTCCTGAGAAAAACGATGTGGTGCATTACTTTCTGAACGCTTCTCGTATATATATATATATATATATATATATATATATATATATATATATAATATATTATATATATATATATATATATATATATATATATATATATATATATATATATATATATATATATATGTCTCTTTTAGATTTTCATCAGATTTATCGATTAGTTCTGGTCTGAGCAAAGACACCCGTCTTCGTTTTGAGACACACAGCAAAGACATCCTGGCCGATACAGAGACATCCAGCAAAGAAACCGTAGCCCATTTAGAGTCACCCAGCAAAGACACCGTAACCCATTCTGAGAGACCCAGCCAAGACACCAAGGAAGAAAAGGGTGCACGTGCTTGTTGTTCATCTTTAATATCATAATCTTTCCTGTGTTACTTTAAGACAAAGAAAGAATACGACAGAAGCTCCCTCAGTCATGTCGTAGAATGTGACTAATATAAGGTTGGGTTGAGGCTGGAAGCCTCAACATTCGAAACAAATTGACTAAAAAAACCGCAGCTTAGAAGCCTCAACATTCGAAACAAACTGCTTAAAAAAAACCGCAGCTGCAAGAACGCGTGAATGCTTGATACAGGCTTCCTACAAAGATAGTCAGCTGTAGTTGTGGTCCCTTGCTGTTTAACGAGCGGTAAGGAAAATGATGTTGACGATTGGTGATGATGAGGTGGAGGATGATGCTGATGATGGCTGACTTTGTATCTAACTATCTTTATCTATCTATCTATCTATCTATCTATCTATCTATCTATCTATCTATCTATCTATCTATTTATCTATCTATCTATCTGTTTATCACATCCTGCTGCTTCCAATTTATTGTATGACTTTAGTTCTTTCCTCATTCCATAACTGCATGGCATTTTCCATTCTTCTTCTTCTGCGTTCGTCCTAAAAAGGGACGTTTGTTACCTTGTGTCGCCGTTTACAGCAAAGCTGCGATATCTGTGCCTTTCGGCCCGAATAATCCGTTTTCAGCATGGCATTTTTGGGACCGGGTTAGCCTTCCCTCTTCGATCCCTTTTCTCTCTTAGCCAGAGTGCAGTGATGCCGCCTGTTTCCATGACCACCACTGGGAGGTGGAGTAGGGTCTTGGTCAGCTCTGGTTCGCTGACCCCGGCGCAAGCAGTCAAGCTATGGGTCGCTTACTGCATTCCTTACTTTTGATGCGTTTTAAGTCCCATCTTCCATTGACCTTTCCTTATCCGTTGGCTCCACACGGTGTATAGACCTTCAAAAAATGCACCACTGGTGCTTCTGTCTGATACCATCCGTTCCAGGATTTTTCCATGTCTTCTTTTGGGGGAATTGGAGTGGTTAAGAGATGTGGCGTCCGCCTGTAATTATAAAGGTACCGGGTTCGCTCCCAGCACAGGGAATATAACTGATATATATTTTTTGTTTCAGAACCAGTGGTTCTTAATAATGTCATACTCCCCCTGATCTCCTAGGTAGTGAGATCGGATACCTAGCCTTCTCGGATAAAGGCGAAATAATAGGAAGTCACGTGTGCAAGTTACGCGCGTTAAAATCCATCGGCAGTTGGAAATCATAAAGAGTAGGCCATACGTCCGCTGCCCTGGTAAAATTTAAAAATTAGGAAATACGAACTCCTCAGCACCGGCGAGAATCCCAATGTGTGTGTACAATGGATTCCAACGTCATCTGTCCCTTGTCTCGATTGTGCACTCTGACATACTCTTTCCTGTCCATCGCTTGATATTATTTTCTCACTTATAGCGCAGTCTTATCCTTTCTTGCACGCGTGCCTTCGTTTCTTTCTTCTATTATGGTCGTCAGTAAAGTTGTATGTCCTTTTACAAGGATAGTTAGTTATCCCAAGCGTCAGCCTTCTGCTGTCTTATGCAGAGAATTTAACCCACTCCACCTTGGTTGGAGCTTTCAAGTTCACTCCCATTTTCTGCCAGTTGGAGACAATAGTAAAAGTAATCCTTATGTTGAAAATAAATTGCTGTCATGAACTCCATAGCCCGTTGCGGCTGTTCCACAGCCAGCATGAAGCCCTTTCATGGAGTGCCCTTGCTCTTGACTGTCCTTTTAAACCTAACAGTTTCAGTCGATTATACATTGAGGCAGCCACTAGACTTCTTGCACCTACCTCAACAGCCATGATCCTCGCAGTGAGCCCGTCATGTCTCGAGTCCGTGACCAGATAATTATACTTGGTCACTTTGAACGAGTGTTGATCGTCCAATTGGGATTCAAACAGCACGATCAGCTCAGTCATTATAATCTAGTGCGATGATGAGGAATGTAGCACTATTTATGGCCGTCTTTGAGAGAGTCTGGTATTTTCTGGAAATGTCCCTCGCCCAGGTAGATCTACTGCCGTCTCCCAGTCATTGGCACAGTCAAGAATATATGGTAAACTGCTACGTGGTTTACTTGGTTTGGAATGTGCTGACTTTCTTGCTCTCAGAAAGTATGTATTTGCGGTATTCGGTCTGACTTCGCTGTTCGCCTACACCCTTGCCAGGCATGTTGTAGCAGCCTGCTCATTTAGTACTCTATTGTGGCGCAATGTGTATCGTCCTTGCCTTAATGACACCTTGCAAGCTGAGAGTACATGTTCGAGTGTCTGCATGACATGGCACATATATATGTGTGCATGTATGTAAATCATGTATAATAAATAATAGCCCATTCAGTCATAACTGACTATAGGAATGCGCCCCTGAGGTGACGGCAATCAGCTGCTTATTTTCCTAGTTTCGACGTTTTCTCATCTCTTCTGCTTGTTGTGTGAGTTTCTTTTCGCTCAATCTGAGTTGGCGCCGTAGATAGCATTGCCACTTTGATCTTTCATCCCCCCACGTTGCTGGATTTATGTCCAGGGCCCTCGTGTCTCTCCTGCACACATCTTTGAACCTCAGCTGTGGTCGCCCAACTGTTCTCTTGCCATCTGCTAGTTGGCCATAGAAGATATCTTTTGGGATGCGAGCTACTTCCCGTGTTTTGCCGAAACCAATAGGATGAAGCTGGAGTGTCCTCTCCAGGGTGCGAGCTTGGGCATAGTTATATGGAAATCAAGCTGTTGCCCATGCAGCATGTTCCCCCTCTCCACGCTGCTGGTAGATCCAAAGGAACGGCAGTAGCCGATACAGTTTGGTACCAGCCATGTCGATGGAGTTGCCAGAATAATGTCGAATCAACATTAGGCTACCTTAGGGACTCCGACTCCGGATTTATCCTTTACTCCCGAAGCCAATTCCATAAATAGATATTCCCGCAAGGCATCGGTGGTTTGAATTCAAAGTTCCTTCTCCTAGATAAGCTACCGACCAAGGGCAACGAGCCCTATCTGCCCGAACCTGCTGGTTTTAAGGCGCCAGTGGCTCGCCTTTGCCCCTTCTCCCGTCGGTGGAAACAGTTCCGCCGGGCTCAAATTGAGCCACACGTGAA
This sequence comes from Oreohelix idahoensis, assembly GCA_024509875.1. NCBI lineage: Eukaryota > Metazoa > Mollusca > Gastropoda > Stylommatophora > Oreohelicidae > Oreohelix > Oreohelix idahoensis. The sequence goes on from JAMPIV010005010.1 coordinate 7,641, forward strand.
GGCCGGGAGTTGGGCTTGGTTGTCATAGGCTATTTGAGGCGCGTGCCATAGAAGTATTTATCTGCAGTAAGAGCATATCCTCACTTCAACTCCCGGCTACAACAACCTTCAGAACCAGATTATATATATATATATATATATATATATATATATATATATATATATATATATATATATATATATATATATAATATATATATATATATATATATATATATATATATATATGAAAAGTTCATTGCCTTGGAAAAAATATGGAAAATGATACAAAATTAAATCCAATTTAATTTGATTTTTGAACTCCGCCTACGCCGGTCCCAAGCCCGGATGAAAAAGGAGGAGGGCGGCCTGAATGGAGGCCGTAAGGAGGCAGCCCCTCCACCATGCAAAGGCACAACAGGCCAATCACCTGTTTGCTTTAAATCACGATTACGAGCAATACAAGAGAGAAAACTGGACTGATTCTAAAGGCGACGAACTGGACCGGACTACGGACTACGACTTATGGAACTTGGAACACAAGAAGTATAAATGGGAAGGAAGAGGAGCTGGTGGAAGAGATGAGGAAAGCAAAACTAGAAATCCTGGCTATAACGGAAACAAAGAAAAAGGACAAGGAGTCATGGATCTCGATGGCAACACGCTGCTCTACAGTGGTGTACCCATATCTGAAAGAGCTAAAGGGGGCGTGGGTTGCATTGTGGCCCAAAATCAAAAAGATAGTATCAAGGTATGGAACTTTGTCTCGGAGCGCATTATGGTTGTTAAACTAAAAGAAGGAGAAACCATAGTCAACCTGGTCATAGTGTATGGGCCAAATGAGGATGAGAGAGCAGAGGTCAAGGAGGAATTCTTCGAGCTGCTTCAAAGGACAGTGGATGACTGCTGTCGTGAAATATTCTAATCCACATATATAAATTATCAGGCAAATGTAAAGCCTAACAAATAACTTCAATAAAAGGAAAGAGGAATGGTGGAGAACAGTGCTGTCACAATGACTGTACTCGAAATCCCCCTTTTTCTGCTTCGTCTGCAAATCGTAACGTTTTCACGTTGATAGTAAAAGCCTACTGTATCACTACACGCTTTCTTCAATGAAACGTGTACTGCCTTTCTAAGAAAAACCTTGAGATACGCAAGCTGATCAATGACCTAGATTTAATATTTCATTCATTCCATTTTATACACGGCGTAACTAAAAGACAGATGAAAGTAGGAGAGAGAGAGGGACGACTGAAGGCAGGAAGCATGCAACACTACACGCGTCGCGCGATTAATAGTAACGCCAATCCCACGTGTAAGGCCAGCACTAACTTTTTTTCAAATAAACAGTGTCAGAAAAACACTACTACTACTACAAGAATCAGGTTTAAAAACATGAAAAATGCTTATTAGGAAATATGAAATTCTACTGATTTACATCTAAGCTCCTGAAAGTACAGAAGACACCCTATGACAAAGAAGTGAACGCGTGGAAAAAAACAAATATACGACTATCTTTGGAAAACACATATTTTGAACGCCACCATGTAGCTCGCTTTAACTGATATATTATTGTACGGCAGGACTTGCAGCCAAGAATATGTTATGTGTTACGCCTTTAGTCTGTTAATAAAATAATTATGGCCAAAATACAATAGTGGGGGTGCCTGACAGCATGAAATCATTTCTGCTCATAAAAATTTTTTTATAACGTGTTTGAAAAACATTACGTTACGGGAATAGCCTACCATGTTAACTCCTATTTGATTGGCGGGAATGAGATGTAAGACTAAACACGATTAGTTGGACTGCAAAAACTAGTTGTTTGTTGTTATGGGAAACGAATAGAAGGGGTACTTTTTTGAAAAGATGTGTAGACATGGCATGATTGGTTAGATCTGCCAATCTAGTCAGTTCAGAGCGTCTGTTCCTTGCCACATCTTGTAATAAACCTACTAAGAACAGTGCGTTGAGCACCAGTGCATATTTTTTTCTAAAATAAAAGCCTGGGACAAGAGGCAGATCGGAATTTTGTGCCTATTCATTGCCAGTCAACGAAACTGTTTATTATTTCCATTGAATTGTGGTAAGCTGAAATATTTGATATCTTTTTAATGAAAATTGAATGTGAATTGATGATTTATGTCTATATATATATGTGTAGTTCAGTGGCCAACATGAGAAAAGCCTAAATATTGCTCCAACCTGAATAGGAAGTGTCGGAAAAAAGTCAAACAAAAAACTGCATGGGATTGCCAAACAGTACACTGACACCTATCTTATGGACTAGGAAGAAATAATGCTGGAATGGCAGAGGCGTAGTAACCATTAGGAAGGAGTATACTGGTGTAATTTGTTTCAGATGAAGCTAGCAGTGGCCTACAGCACTGAACACAAGTGTTTGTTATGTATTGTGCTCATTGTGGAAATGGATTATGACTTAGTTTTGAAATAGGAGGTACAACCTTCTTGTTTCAGGGACGGTGGTCAAAAGTCATTGAGGCAGCATTTGGCCTGAGTTACTGAATCCTGAGGCTGACAGCATACTACTGGGTCCAGATAGCGACCAGTGAGGTGGCTCCAGAACTCATTGAAGTAATCGAGCAGAGGGGTCTTTTACTGCAGTCATCACGAAAGTTAAGAAAGGGGGGCCATGGAGCTCAACATTATGTGCCCCCCCCCCCCCCTCTAAAATTGACAGTAAATAAAGAGGGAATATAAACTGTTTAAATTGACAGGAACTGTGAACTTTTCCCAATGATAAGACACTTGAAGTCATGATGACAAACAACCCTCTAGCTTGAAAAACAAAACCAGTATTAACTCATATTACTACTTCACACTTACACACATAAGATAAGAATAATAAAATATGTCAATAACAAGATTAAATTGATAAACTGTGTACATACTACTTGTAAGAATATTGATTATGATTCCTGGTTCACTGTGTAGTTGAATCAGGATATCTCTATGTAAAGAAATTAATACATATATATATATATATTTGACTTTTCAAACTGACTCTTTTAAGATAGTCTTATAGAGTGTTACTTGTGTGTGAGTGTCACATTGTTGTAAAGTACTGCAGTGAAATAAATTAAATTGTTTATCTGTCTGTTGTTGTTGTGACTTACACTTCATCATTTTCATAACACTAGACATTCAACGTAGTCATCACAATATTCCAGAATAATTCTGACTGAGGTATAAATGTGGTAGCAAGTAAGGTTATCTGTAATACTCCACATTATTAGATACAGATACCTTCACAGCTGATCTCAGTCAGTACACTAGTCCCCTATAAATATTTATAACATCCCATTTTACCACAACTGCCTAGATGAAGTTATCATGCTCGGAGATTTTAATGCCAGAGTTGGAAATGACCATGCTAGATGGGGTGGAGTTATCGGAAGATATGGAGAAGATACTCTCAATGACAATGGAAAGTGACTCCTTAGATTCTGCAGTGAGCAGAATCTGATCATTACAAACACAAAGTTCCCCCATAAGCGCATACATGCATACACTAGATGTGAACCAACAAAGAATGAGAAGTCAGTGATCGACTATGCCATTGTTCGGAGAAGCTCATTCAAATATGTCCGAGATGCTAGAGTCTGGAGGGGGGCCAGAGATTGGAAGTGATCACTACCTGCTAACAATCAAAAGAACAACTGAAAAAGTTGCTCAGCCTAGGAACTGCCCAACATCACACAAGAAACCAAGTAAACGAGCAGGAGAAATGAGCATTAGGACCTACAAGCTGAGAGAGCCAGAAATTAAGACCAGATATCAGGGGCTTATTGCTGCAGCGGTGAGCAACACAGAAGAACGACCTGATGACTTGGAAACCCTCTGGATTAAATTCAAGGATATCATAAAGACAGCTGCTGCAGAAGCATGCGGTAAAGTCCGATTTGGGAACAAGAGAAAGAGGACACCTTGGTGGACAGTGGAAGTCAAAGAGAAAATAAGAGAGAAGAAAATGGCATGGAAACAATACTTACGAGCTAAAAACACAACAGGACAAATGGAAAAATGTAGAGAATATGTGACACTCAGAACAGAAGCAAAGAACAAAGTGCTAGCAGCAAAACAGAAGTCCTGGGAAGAATTTGGAGAAAAGCTAGAAAAAGATGCACAAGAAAACCAGAAATTGTTCTATAAGACCCTAAAGAACATGAGGAAGGAAAAACAATGCGATCTCAAATTTATAAAGGACAAGCAAGGCAAATAGCTTACTGCCCCGAAGGAAGTATGGAAAGATGGAAAGAATATTTCTCAGAACTCCTGGATGGTGAGCATGGTGAAGCATCAGAAATGATAAACACTAGCACAGAAGAGAAAACCAATTATGGTGAAGATGACATAAAGATGGAAGAACTGAAGACAGCACTGGAGAAAATCAAGATGGGCAAAGCAGCAGGGCATGATGGTATAACACCAGAAATGGTTAAGTTCATGGGAGCATCAGGCGACCTATTACTCTTAAGGGTTTTACAGGCAGCGTGGTACAACAAGACCATACCAAAGGATTGGGAGATTGCCATCATAACACCAATTTTCAAAAAGGGTGACAATCGACAGTGTGGAAAACATAGAGGCATATCCCTTCTCAGTGTCCCTGGTAAAATCTACTCTAGAATCCTAGAGCAGAGACTCCGACGCCTAGCTGAGCCACAATTGGATGAGGTCCAGTGCGGATTCCGAGCAAACCGAAGTACTCAAGACCTAATCTTCACACTCAGACAGCTGAGTGAAAAGGCCCTTGAGTATAAGAGTGAGATGCATCTTTGTTTCATAGATCTGGAAAAGGCGTTTGACAGGGTCCCCTAGAGCAAACTTTGGGACTGTTTGGCAAGGAAGAATATTCCAGCACCTCTGATTCATGCTATACAGAGCTTCTACAAGTCGTGCAGAAATTATGTGAGGACAGCAAACCATAAGTCAGAAGAGTTCAGGACCACCACTGGTGTAAGACAAGGTGATATCCTATCACCTTACCTCTTCATACTCCTTATGGACGATGTCATCAAGGCATGTAAGGAGAGAACAAGAAAGTATTCAGTGGGGTACTGGAAGATGAGACAGGTCTATATTTCGGAGCTGGCATTTGCTGATGATGTTGCCCTGATTGCTAAATCAAAGGCACATCTCCAATCCAACCTGCACGTCTGGAAGGAAGAGCTGGAGAAGAGAGGGATGGTCATAAGCAGCTCTAAAACAAAATCCATGGTGATATCACGAGAAGAAAGAAGACATCAGATTAAGCTGGGAGAACAGGTCCTGGAGCAGGTCGACCACTTTAAATACCTCGGAGCTATTATAGACCGAAATGGAGGCATCAAAGAAGAGTTGGCCACTCGAAAAGCAGCAGCTGGGAGACTTTTTCAGGCCATAAATCGAGGATTCCTCAGCAAGAGAGAGGTTGGTAAGAAAACGAAGATGGCTGTATACCGCTCCACCTATGTCTCAGTCTTGACATATGGATGCGAGTCATGGGCAATGACTACAACCCATAAAAGCCAGATCCAAACCTCAGAAATGAGGTATCTGAATAAGGTGGTTGAAGTAACAAGAAGAGACATGGTACGCAACCAGACGATACGTCAAGGCCTTAAATCCTACCCCCTGCAGACCCAAGTAGAACAGTCCCAATTAAGATGGTTTGGCCATGTCTGCAGAATGGGAGAAGATCGGATACCACGACAAGCATGGGAAACAAAGAGCCAAGGATCCAGACCCGAGGACGACCCAGAGTCCGCTGGGAGGACAACATTAGACAATCTTTGAAGGACCAAGGACTAGAATGGAACCAGGCCAGGAGGAAGACAGCCGATAGGATAGTCTGGCGCTCTCTCTTCCAAACCTCTACACCACTCGGTAGAAGGGGAACGACTAAGTAAGTAAGTTAATTTGATTTTTGAACTCAAATGTCAAATCAGCTCTGAAAGCATGGAAAACAGCGAAAATTACAACCACAGTGATACAGACATTCACAAATGGATATTCACCAAGACTAGAGGACTGAAATTGTATGACATCTAATGTAAAACTGGTGGAAAGAACCTGTTGTACACCATATTGGGACAGGAGATGGGGAAAAGATGCTAGCGTTGTATAGGGCACGCATTATAGAAAAAAAAACCAACAGGTAGCATTACAGGGTAATCCTTATTCTGGAAGCCCCATGTTACGAGAAATAGAGGGAGGCTCACAAATACACGGAGAAGAGCTCTGTCGACAGACATGAAAGGCATAAAGGAGGAAATTTACAAAACGCACCTAGGCCCAAGGGGCTAGGTTGGGCATGGAAAGTTTTAGTGGAAGAAGTGACCAGTTAGTCGAGTGTGAGTTATCTGGTCGGTGCAAACTTCGACTATTGTTTTTTTTTTAGATTATCTTTAATATGTACTTTTGTGTTTGGGGTTATATTGTCCGCCATGTTGCAGTTATGATTATTCGGGCGCACAGAGACAAATTAGGGGGGGAAAGAAAACGTCATAGACTGAGATTGATAAAGAAAAACTACCGAGGCAGGGTTGTGCTGAGAGGGGAAAGGGGGGGGAAGAACATAACGCGATATGAGAAGATAGTCCGAACGCATGGGAAACTCGCAAACGAAGTAAAGAGAGAGTATGGGAAAAGATAAAGATAAAGGAGACGTATCCTGCGAGGGCGAAGGAAGAAAGATGATAGCAACGCCCCGGTTGCCGTAGAACAAAAGACTCCCCCCAAAAGGCTGGTCGGGAATCTCGCTAATCGCCAGGAAGTCCTTGGTAGACTGACAAAAAGAAAGACAACACTACGGGGGGGAGCAAAACGGGAGCGGTCTATAGGCAAACCCATTTGCAGAGAAAAAAAAAAAATTGTACCGATAGGTTAACCAAAACCCGAGTCGACAGGGGGGCACGAGTACGCGCAGATTCTTGTAAAAAAGATCTATTTTTGTCTTAAAGAGCGGGATGATTATTGAAAGTTTTACTATGTTATCCATGTATTCGCTCAAATCCCGTCGCCAGCAGTTAGCCTGCAGGTTCCTAGAGACAGAAAGACTGACACTAACTACATTCATCTAAATTCACAACAAAACGATACTGTCGCGGTGCACTTTATGCGGGAATATCGCATCTTCTTCAGTTTGACCACTTTACATGCTCGACACATTACGGTCGCGAAAATCGGGTTGGTGGGGGGGGTGAGTGGGGGGCATGTGGTAGCTTTAAACGGGTGAGGGGTTGGGTCTGGCTCGGCGCGTACCGGTGCAAATGTGGCGAGTACTCTGTCTAAACAACTCATATTGGATATAGATAGCATAACATGTTGTGTATTCTGTCCTACTAAACCGCTTAATAGTAACCATTATGTAATTCTGACCAAATTCTATAAATGGGTACCGCGTCCCCCCCCCCTCAATGACTCAGGCAATTCCCTGTGGAGTGTTGTGACCCCCGACCATCAAACCAAAACGGAACAAGGATGACACGATCGAGGAGGTAAACCCCATGTAGATGCGGGGTGCATCCAGGGGTGAGTGTGTGGGATTAGATTAGGTAGTGGGGTGTGACGTAGAGGATCGATTGAGTGGGGCACTTTCAGTAATAATTGAGTACTGTTCTTACAATCCCCCATCTACCTTGGTGATACAGTGGACCGCCCCCAAGGTTGTGTGGTCATAGGGTTCCACCCACGACAGACACCCTCCCAATGTACAAGTGTGAACGATCTTCGCAAGTCAGACACCCCGTGAGATACCACCACATAGCATTCAGAGCACTGAACTTGACTAGGTAGATGGGAGTACTGAAGATTTGGGTAGAGGTGAATATTTGAGGATATACTAGTGATCTCACCGCGAAAGTAGTATAATGGGAATAGCGTACCCCTGACGCAGACTTACCTACCAAACCAGGACCCGGGATGACTACAATGACCCCCAATCATAACAAAAACCCCCCTTAACCCCCTGGGAAGGAGGCAGTCTAAAAATACAGGTGGGGTTGACCCCTGCGGACCCCCAGCTGAGGTGGGGTCGGAAGAACCCGTGCCCCCCCATGTTGGCACAAACGCAGGGTGTTGACCCAGATATGGGATTTTATGATTTGGTTCTGTACACGTAACGGCCCCTGTGCCGGCAAAAGATCAGGTAAGGGGTGGAGGGTAAATGTCGCGAGGGAAACAATCTAACTGCGAGTAATAAGCGACGGGGGGACTACGTTGAACAGTGAAACATATAAAAGCAGACAGTACCTTTATAATACTCACTTAAGCATGGTAACTCGCTACTCTACGTAAATTGTAATCAATTTATTAGTATCCCGTTTGAGAAGATAGATCGTAGTATCGAGAGATGGAGACTTTCAACAGAAAATATCGACAGACGGAGGGGACCCTGACACAAAACAACACACACATTTTGCCACAACAACAACAGACCCCCCTCGGCTAGAACAAACAAACACACAACAGACAAAATTAAACCACATTACATACACATACTTAACACAGAGTAACAGTTTGACCGAACACTTATGTGAAACCATTTGGATCGTGTAGAGAAGAGAAACATGACTCTCGTGTCGAGTGCGCTATCACGATCATCGCCGTAAACGAGATACCTGGGCTGAGAACGAGAGCGCAAAGCTTATCATCATGTAACATGTATTTCTATGTGTCAATGTAGCTGGAGCTCAGTAGGCCTTAGGTAGTTACATAGATCGAGTGATATACACACAGAGGATAAATGGTGTGGCGGTGTCTGGCATCAGTGTGACAAGAGTGGCGCAGCTATAAATAACGTATCGTACACACGAACTTTCTGTATAAGTATGAGAATCATACAGACTTTGAGAGAGTCTGAGGCTTCAGATAAGTGCGAGCTTGCGATAAGACTGCATCGAGATCAGCTTCGCTCTCATCTTGCGAGAATACTAGAGAGTAAACAGAATCTGACGACACGTGTGGGTAGGGGTGTTGACGAACAAGAGAGCTGAGGCGTACACTACGCAGCTCTTCATCGTTGCGATATAGCAAACATCTTCCTCTCTATTGGCTAGAGAGAGAGGAATCGAAAGCAGAGATTTCGCGCTGACAAGGGCGTACATCCTAGACACGAACGTCTCGGTTTGCGTGTAACCAATCTCTATTCTGCTGTGAGTCTACGAATCACAAGGTGACGGAGCGTCAGATCGATTGCGACGACGTGAGGCTTGCGATTTCGGGGAGGCTTCTTGAGGACTGAAGCCCAAAAGTCGAGATTCAAGTTTACCACTTTTACTCAACGGATACTGCTACTTCGATGGTACTCAGTAGTCGAGTCGCGTGATAGAACTACAGCGAGCTCGCATCTGCGAGATGCTTTCGATGTGAGTCTGATCGACAATGATCGTAAACACGACATACGATTATGGTCTACAGCGAGCGGAGGTTGTTCACATGGACACAACATCTGTAATGTAGTGGGCGAGTGGCGTAAGTATGTGAAATTAGATGCATGTGTTATGAGATGACATAGGTGAATACAGCGGAGTTCATGCTGCTTACGGACAACCTACTGCTCACGTGATCTCTCTTAGAGCTCACAGAAAGATAGATCACTCAAGGTACATACGTACAATCTGATCGTATACACTTTCTACTGTGATTCATCAGTCCGTAATTGACGACGAGTGAGTGACATCGCCGTGCGCGTCGTAAGTGATCGTACGAGTGACTGAGGGAGGTATTGTAAGGACAATGGGCGACCGATGGTGCTTACTTCGACAGTGGGTCGGTCATAGCAACTCGAGACACACAGGCTGGCAGGGAGCAGTGGCAAGAACGTTCTCTAGATATCTGATGTTGTAAGCTTGGATACGGCTCAGTCATGGGTTATGCATCTGGAGTGCACATGTCTCAGAAGTCATGCGAGATACATTGGTTGATCAGAGACACTCGGGAAGATTTACTTTACACACACACATTAGGTGGCACGTTAACTGTTAACTGAATATTGATTGCAACCGCGGGAAGAGAGTGACACAGTGGTTTATATAGATATCGGGACTTGAAGCACGTTCTCACGACGGATATGCTCTAAACTCAGGAGCAAACAGGCTTCGACCGCGACGGACGGTAGATATGTCGAGGTATTCAGGCTCTTGAGAGGTCGTACAGATATGCAAGGCGGAGCTCTAGGTGAGCTATCGAACTGCCTGCGATTACCGAAAGCAATTCATGGGAGCTTTCTGTCACAGATCATCAAATGCGTAGGCCTCTGCATAACAATGAGTGTTCAGAGGAGTTATCTAGTCACGAGGAAAGAGAGAGGACACTCCGGTCTGTATGCTTCGTAGTAGGGCGTACCCACATACACCAGGGTCACTATGGGCGTCAAGTGGTTTAATTGGTGACACACACAGTGATGGTGCGTGGAGTATATCCCACACTCCTTGGTGAGTCTTAGAGTGTCATCCAGCGCCGACTCGTCCTAATTACAGGTGTTGCGAGTGCTCTGAATACACGAAGTGTCTATTCATACATGCTTAGGTCTATAATTGGGCAGCTCTGTGTTGTGTAGGCATGATCACATACATAAGTCGTGGGAAGATCGCATGAGGCGGAATGAGGAGGTGGGTGACGTGCCTTGCGGGGCGAGATGGCATGTGAAATACTGGAGGTAAGTTATTATGACCATACGACTTGAGGAAAAGGGTCGTCGTATAGGAGCAGAGTGCCTGGAGACTGGTGGACAGGGCAGGGACGCACGCGCGCTCATGGCATGTACAACTGGATATGAAACACATTTAGTGATGACAAATGTATGTGTTATACAGGTCACATAGTACACGAGTCACAAGACAGCGGATCAGTAGCGAAAGTGGCACATGTTATAGACCATAGGGACAGAAATAGCGTAGAGTCGCGCTTGCACTGGTGAAGTCGCTCTGTTCGTATACCGCCTAGTCCGCGGAGGGTAGGGAGAATGCGATACTGAGAACATATTGTAGCCACTCAATGTATGAGGATATTATAGGGTACACATGGGTGAGCGCAGCAACTTGAGAGGGATGACGGGGAGGTGGGGTGATATTAGTCAGAGGACCGTGAGCAAGTCGTAGTAGGCGAGATAGTGGCACAGTATCTCAAATAAGAAGGTGGACTATGGGGAAGACACAGATAGGTGAGGGGACGCGTGGAGTAGTTAGGACAGTCGTGGTGCAAATATGTAGAGATATGAACAGGATATATGGATGGGGCGTATCGGGAAATGGGGGGGCAGTCTGCGAGTGTCTCGTGCGGTAGGAGGATAGAATGTTGAATGGAGCGAGAGTGTAGAGGATATGTCTAGGTGTGACTGCACATCGTAGGCAACAAAGAAGATATTGGAGAGGAAATAGAGATAGTTTGCGCTAATGTGTGGATATGTGGATAACTTTATATATTAAAGATTATCTAGACACCAATGTATATCTACTCTAGGACACTTACGAAGATATCAGAGTGACGCATGAGGAGAGGTGAGGGGTTGTCAAGAGTTGGAAGGGAGGAGCTATTGGTATTAGGGAGGTTTCCGCGAGAATACTAACAGTGGGAGCGGGAATCTTAGAGGCATTCACATTTGTTAGTCGCCAAATGATATGAAAGGGGCTGTTGAGTCAGTGGGGAAAAGGTAGGGAACATATGACGGAGACATAACAGATATGACATATGAGTCTAGAATGAAGTTGGATTACATGTGAGCAGACAGAAGTTATGAATGACTGGAAGGACATTAGTAGAGGTGGCTGTGGTAGGGTACGGGGGGGGGATGAGATCTGTGGGGGTGCGCGGGATAGGAGGATGACATGGTACATTGACGGGGAGGAGTGATGACAGGAGGAGATCGAGGGTCATGATGAGTAGTATTACAGACAATAGGAGAGCGCGCGGAAGCGTGAGGAGATGGTCCAGACATGTCATTCATCACAGTGTTGAGATGAGGGGTGTGGTTGGAGAGGCCATACTTATGTTATCGAGATTGCGATTACTTGCAAATGGATACGGAGGAGGGATTGAGGAACAGGCGAGGATCGGAGTGGGAGGGGGTGGGGTCGAGCTGACTTCTAGGAGGTAGAATCACAAGATGTGTCTATAAACTAGCGTTGCTCGTGTGCATATGGAGAGGCTTAGGTCTCGGATGATAAGTTATGCAGTTATTATTGATTTTGACACAAAATTGGCATTCGTGGGTAGTCACTGCTGGAGATAGGAGATAGATCAATGAGTGCAGAACAATAATCGTGTGATACAACAGGGACTCTATTATAATATATGATCACCCTTTATTCTTATATCTGGTCCGCTGACACTACTATCCTTTGTACACAAACAGAGCTAGACAAGGATGCGTTTTGAAAAGAGGAGTTATTGAATAAAATTACTCATATGGATCGGCTATCGGAGGTACAAGAGAGAAGCTAAGGCGAGTGGGAGACATATGCCCTGTCTAGTGATTAATTCTCGCTATGAGAGCGCAGGTTGCGCGAAGGAGAGCAAAACACAGACTGATCGTGGGTGAAGTAGTCAGTGCAGCGGTGGTGTGATAAGCTATGGTTTTAAGGTAGGCATAAACTTATAAGAGTTCGCCTATATGTTCACGCAAAAGACTTAAACGATGAAGGTGTGTATTCTACCGTTCCTGCGTGGGGGCTGGAGTCCGAAGGACTCTTGTGGCTGCTTCGCATGCGATATACGGCGTTCATGTCGTCGGATTTTGGGATCGGCATGGCATATGATTATATATACACGCATTTATGCAAACGTAGTAGGGGGGATATGTGTAGATGGTAGGGCGTAGTATCATACATACAAGTCTAGAGATCATGAACGGGCGTCCTATATATCTACCAAGTCTAGTCAGTGTGATAGTAATATGAGGAGTTTCTGATCTGCGGACGACATGCGCGGGCGATCTGGTACTTTATGCTACACAAATACTAACGATATAAAACACAGAGCTATCCGCTTTCGCACGCTGAATACGTTATAGTCGCTCTTCTGAAGGATGCATATAACTTATCGTGTTGACTACAATGGTTGACTCCGTGAGACTGGGGGTCATCTTCTAATTCTTGGAATAGGCGTATAGCGTTGTATTTCGTTGTCTCTAGCTGGCAGCGCCATCTAGTGATCTATGTACTCCTTGGAGGGGGGGCCGGTGGTGAGCGCCGTGGTTGGGGTCTTCTAGTGTTGCGGCGGCTGTGTATGGGGTGGCGCGGCTAGAGGTGCGCGCAGTAGGCACTTTGCTTCAGGCGAGTTCGTAGCGCACACGTAACTCAGACGTTATAAGATGGACTTATACTAGATGATTCACTTCCGGCGATTCTCGCTGGCCGATACTGAGGATGAGCCAGCGATTGCTTGGCGAGCTCATCTAACTGGGGCTCAGAATATCTATCTCACAGAGCTGTGTACTGTTGTGATCCGAGATCACTTTATCTACCGATGGAGGGGCGGAAGTGGTATGCACTTCAACAGTGCGTTATGAGTGTCTTTCATCGCGAAAAGCGAGCGTGTACAGCGCTCAGAGGTCTCAGGGATGAGTCTAGATAGAGCCAGGCATACTCAGCATTTATCATAAGAGGTTGCGTACACACTCAATCACAGCTGAGTTAATGACACTTAGAGTGTGCATCAAAGAGGGTAGTACAATACCGATAGGCGCTAGGAGGCCGTATGACAGAGCAAGTGAAGAGATGGCTAGAATATATCGTTGTAGGCGACGGACCAACCTACTAGCGGGCATGAGTGAACGAAGAGCGCAGTCTTCGTTTATTTGCTGCCTAGGGTAGCAGGTGTGAGAGTAACCACTCACGGTCAATATAAACAATGGACACACTCAAGTCCAGCAAGAATGAATAGCATTAACGTGTAGTAGATATGATTAGAGTTCTCTCTATTGTGAGAGCAAATATCTACAATTAAAATTTTAGTATAGATGATTAAGATTGGGCACTAATATATAGCTTTGGCGCTTGTTTATTCATCATCCTCTTGACTATCTCTATATAATTTAGCATTTGGGTGGGGAGGGGGGGGGGGGGGGGGGGGGAGAGGTGGGGGGGAAGAGGGAGGGGCGAGGGGGGGGGAATAGTATGGGGTACAAGATGCTCCCTTAAGAGCGGCACATATTTGACGACAGTATAATGCACTATCTTCACAGAAATCACGACTACAGAAATCACATCACGACTACAGAAATCACGACTACAGAAATCACATCACGACTACAGAAATCACATCACGACTACACAAATCACATCACGACTACAGAAACCACATCACGACTACAGAAATCACACCACGACTACATAAATCACTACAACAGATATCACGACTACAGAAATCACATCACGACTACAGAAATCATATCACGACTACAGACATCACGACTACAGAAATCACCTCTACAGAAATCACATCACGACTACAGAAATCACGACTACAGAAATCACATCACGACTACAGAAATCACATCACGACTACAGAAATCACGACTACAGAAATCAACACTACAGAAATCACATCACGGCTACAGAAATCACGACATCAGAAATGACGACTACAGAAATCACATCACAACTACAGAAAATACATAAATCACGACTACAGAAATCACGACTACATAAGTCACGACTACAGAAATCCCATCACGACTACAGAAACTACGACTAGAGAAATCAGGACTACAGAAATCACGACTACAGAAATCGCGACTACAGACATCACATCACGACTACAGAAATAACGACTACGGGAATTACATCACGACTACAGAAATAAAATCACGACTTCAGAAATCACATCACGACTACAGAAATCACGACTACAGAAATCACGACTACAGACATCACATCACGACTACAGAAATCACATCACGACTACAGAAATCACGACTACAGAAATCACGACTACAGAAATCACGACTACAAAAATCACGATTACAGAAATCCCATCACGACGAAAGAAATCGCATCACGACTACAGACATCCCATCACGACTACAGAAATCACATCACGACTACAGAAATCACGACTATAGAAATCACGACTACAGAAATGGCGACTGCAGAAATCACGACTACAGAAAACACATCACGACTACAAAATCACATCACAACTACAGAAATCACGACTACAGAAATCACATCACGACAACAGAAATCACAACAACAGAAATCACATCGCGACTACAGAAATCACATCACGACTACAGAAATCACATCACGACTACATAAATCACATCACGACTATAGAAACCACATCACGACTACAGAAATCATATCACGACTACAGACATCACGACTACAGAAATCACCTCTACAGAAATCACATCACGACTACAGAAATCACGACTACAGAAATCACGACTACAGAAATCACATCACGACTACAGAAATCACATCACGACTACAGAAATCACGACTACAGAAATCACGACTACAGAAATCACATCACGACTACAGAAATCACGACATCAGAAATCACGACTACAGAAATCACATCACAACTACAGAAAATACATAAATCACGACTACAGAAATCACGACTACATAAATCACGACTACAGAAATCCCATCACGACTACAGAAATCACGACTGTAGAAATCACGACTACAGAAATCACATCACGACTACAGAAATCACGACTACAGAAATCACGACTACAGAAATCACATCACGACTACAGAAATCACGACTACAGAAATCACATCACGACAACAGAAATCACGACTACAGAAATCACATCACGACTACAGAAATCATATCACGACTACAGACATCACGACTACAGAAATCACGACTACAGAAATCACATCACGACTACAGAAATCACATCACGACTACAGAAATCACATCGCAACTACAGAAATCACGACTACAGAAATCACGACACATCACGACTATATAAATCTAAATCTTCTTCTTCTTCTTCGTTCACCCTCAGATGTCAACTTGAATAAGTTCAAAGAAAGCAGTGGTTAGCCTGAGGCTGTTGATATCTCCGTAGATTTTCTCCAGGTATGGTACTGGTGATGGCCAAATGCGTTTTCTCTGTTCCTCATATGTTGGGCACCTTTGAAGCAGATGTTCGGCAGTCATTTTATCGGTGCCACAGTAACACTCATCAGTAGTTCCTATCTATAGTTTGTTGAATAGATGGTATCTCAATCTGTTATGACCTGTGCGAAGTTGAAGATTACCACTTGTTCTCTTCTGATGAGCTGGTAATAAGGATCATTTTTTGTGTGGCCTGGATGCTCTTCTTCCCACTTGTGCCTGTATCTGCGCTTGATAAAATCTTGACTCCTCGTTATACTGTCAACAGAAAATCAGGGATGTTGCCATTGACTGCTGACTAATCCCCACTACTCATCACATTACGACTTTGAAATCAATGGACTATAGTTTTCCCCTTCCTTTGCCAATCTGTCAGCCTCTTCATTTCCAGGGATGTTGCAGTGAGAAGGGATCCACTGTATCACAACTCTTTTGTACTGCTGACATAGTCTGTGAAGTGTTACTCTTAGGTCATCCAGTTCAGCATTACTTTGAATTTTCAGCGTTGTAATCACTGACAGCGCATCTGAGAAGATAGCTACTGGTCTCTCTGAGCTTTCTTCTGTCATTAGAATTTCTGATGCAGTTTTTAAGACCTCTGCCTCTGCTCTGAAGTTAGCTGAAAATTTCCCTGTTGCGACTGCTATCTTCTTTTGTGTGCCATTGCTTAAGCTCAGGAAGACTCCTCCATCCCCATCTTCTGTTGCATTAGTTGCTGATCCATCTGTGTACGCATGGATCCAGGTGTTGCTTGGGTAATGTTTCTCTATATATTTTGTGGTTAGGACTCTCCTTTCTGTTTCATTTTGGCTGTTATTTTTCTACAGGAAATCAGGGAAGGTTCCAATTTGTTTTCTATCAATTTCGGAAGCACGTTTCCAAATTGGTAGCTTGTGTGCAGTACATATTGGTGTAGCTGTTGACATTGCGTTAATGGGGTCTGCTCTCATCTTTGTTTTGACTGTCTCTACAAAGTTGCTTCGCTTCAGTCTTCCCCTTCCAAGTCCATTTATTCTCTGGTGCATTGGGTGGTCTATCAGCCTCCTGAATTTCTCGGCTTGTTGCTGGGCTCTGCTATCTCTTCTATCCTCCATAGGTTGGAGGTGAGTAATCTTTTCCAACTCTTTTATGGGCGTTGACTTCATGCCCCCTGTTATGATTCTCATTGCTTGGTTTTGGGGTCTGTTTATTTTGTCAAAGTTCGACTTGGCTGCCGTTGACCATGCTGCAATGCCATATTCTAGGACTGGTCTCACTCGCCCAGTATATAGCTTCTTTAGTACTCTCTCATCTGCTCCCCAACACGTGCCAGCAAGTTTTTTCATGATTGCCATTCTCTGCCTTGCTCTTGTCCTGTTTTTCTCAATCTGGGTTTTCCAAGTCAAGCGGCGATCAAAGGTAATGCCTAGGTAGTTTGGGTTGTCATCCAGATGTAGATTTTTCCCATTTAGCACCAATTTGGAGATCTGTGGTTTGCTAGAGAGAGAAAACACTGTGAATGATGTTTTCCCTTCATTTATCTTTACTAGCCATGCCTTGGCCCACTCCTCCAATGATGTTAGGGCTTGCTGCATCCGAATGCTTGCCGTAGTGATATATTCCTCTGAGATCCACAGGGCTAAGTCGTCTGCAAAAGAGGCATTGTGGGTTCTTCTTGGAATATTCTCTGATGTGTCATTTATATATGTGAGGAACAACGTGGGCGACAGGACTCCCCCTTGGGGAACACCCTGCTCCAATACCATCTTCATACTGGTCTGTCCTTGTAGTTGGACTCTGGCAGTTCTATTCTCAAGATAGTGGCTGATCCATTTGAACATTCTCCCACACACTTCGCTTCTTTGCAGCTTGACTTTCAGTCCGTCTTTCCACACTTTTTGCCTCTTCTAATTCTTGCATTGTTAACTTTGCCATCATGTGTTCTTCTGGTGCAAGCTTTTTGTTATCATGACTCATTTGTTCATCAGTGATGGCCTTTCTTCTGTCTACAGGGACATCAATGTGGTTTGCACTAGCATAGTGTTCGATGAGTGCATTTGCAGCTTTTTTTCCCGAGATCATATTTTCACCTTGTTTGATTGTGATGTGATTTTGGTAAGGTTCTTCATTGTTCAAAGCTCTAACTAGTTTCCACAGCTTGTTCCCTTCTTTATCTAGGTTGAGATTTTCTGTTATTTGCCTCCAGCAGTCTCTTGTTGTTTGGTTTAATGTTCTTCTGTACTTTGCAGTGGTTGCTTTGAGCAAGATGTTTGCCTCAGTTGTTTGTTCTGTTTCTGCCGTGTCTCTGGCTTGTGCTACCTCATCTTCAAGTTTTTGCAGTTCTTCATTCCAGTATGGTTTATAGTTCTTTCTTGCCCCTCTCGGAATAGTCTCAATAGCGGCTTGAAGTATTGCTCTATTAAAGCTTTCAACCATATATTTCATGCTGTTGTTTCGTGTGTTGATGGTCTCGCAAAGGCTGTCAGTCAGCACTGCAAAACTGTCCCAGTCAGCTCTTTTGTAATTCCATCGGGGCAATGGTTTCACTTCATATAAATCTAAATCACGACTACAGAAATCACATAACGACTACAGAAATCACGACTACAGAAATCACATCACGACTACAGAAATCACGACTGTCGAAATTACGACTACAGAAATGGCGACTGCAGAAATCACGACTACAGACATCACAACAACTGAAATCACATCACGACTACAGAAATCACATCACAACTACAGAAATCACGACTACAGAAATCACATCACGAATACAGAAATCACATCACGGCAACAGAAATCACGACTATAGAAATCACATCGCGACTACAGAAATCACATCACGACTACAGACATCACATCTCGACTATAGAAATCAGATCATGACTACAGAAATCACATCACTACAACGGAAATCACGACTACAGACATCACATCACGACTACAGAAATCATATCACGACTACAGACATCACGACTACAGAAATCACGTCTCCATAAATCACATCACGACAACAGAAATCACGACTACAGAAATCACATCACGACTACAGAAATCACATCACGACCACAGAGATCACGACTTCAGATATCACGACTACAGAAATCAAATTACGACTACAGAAATCAAATCACGACTACAGAAACCATGACTACAGAAATCAACACTACAGAAATATACAGAAATAACATCACGACTACAGAAATCACATCATGACTACAGAAATCACGATATCAGAAATCACGACTACAGAAATCACATCACGACTACAGAAACTACATAAATCACGACTACAGAAATCACGACTACATAAATCACGACTACAGAAATCACATCACGACTACAGAAATCACGACTACAGACATCACATCACGACTACAGAAATGTCATCGCGACTACTGAAATAACGACTACAGAAATCACGACTACAGAAATCACGACTACAGAAATCACATCACGACTACAGAAATGTAAATCACGACTACAGAAATCACATCACGGCTACAGAAGTCACGACTACAGAAATCACATCACGACTACAGAAATCACGACTGTAGAAATCACGTGTACAGAAATGGCGACTGCAGAAATCACGACTACAGACATCACGACTACAGAAATCACATCTAGACTATAGAAATCCCATCACTACTACAGAAATCACATCACGACAACAGACATCATGACAACAGATATCACGACTACAGACATCACATCACGACTACATAAATCAAGTCACGACTACATGCATCAGGACTACAGAAATCACGTCTACATAAATCACATCACGACTACAGAAATCACGACTACAAAAATCACGACTACAGAAATCACGACTACAGAAATCACATCACGACTACAGAAATCACGACTACAGAAATCACGACTGCAGAAATCAAATTACGACTACAGAAATCACATCACGACTGCAGAAATCACGAATACAGAAATCAACACTACAGAAATCACATCACGACTACAGAAATCACGACTACAGAAATCACATCACGACTACAGAAATCACGATATCAGAAATCACGACTACAGAAATCACATCACTACTACAGAAACTACAGAAATCACGACTACAGAAATCGCGACTACAGACATCACATCACGACTACAGAAATCACGACTACAGAAATCACATCATGACTACAGAAATCACGACTACAGACATCACATCACGACTACAGAAATCACGACTGCAGAAATTGCGACTACAGACATCACATCACGACTACAAAAATCACATCACGACTACAGAAATCACATCACGACTACAGAAATCACATCACGACTACAGACATCACATCACGACTACAGACATCACATCACGACTACAGAAATCACGACTACAGACATCACATCACGACTACAGACATCACATCACGACTACAGACATCACATCACGACTACAGAAATCACGACTACATACATCACATCACGACTACAGGCATCACATCACGACTACAGACATCACATCACGACTACAGACATCACATCACGACTACAGAGACATCTCATCACGACTACAGAAATCACGACTACAGAAGCATGTGAATGTTTTGTGCAAGCTTCCAGCAAAAAGGGGGGGGGGGGGGTTGCCAGCTACAGTCGTGGTCCTATACTCCATAGGGAGCGAGAAGAAAAATTTTGATAATGAAAGTTATTTTTACCTTCTTTCATCTTTGTAATAGGAAGCATTAAGCCGAAAGCATCTAACGCAAAGAAGGATTCAAAAACATTGAGGTAAGATGTACACTTAGCTCCGACCTTCTGGTCATTCATTCATTCATTTCCCATATAAGAATGTATATAAGGAACTTAGACCTTCAACAGACCTATGCAAAGTCGCTTGTACTATGCCACCTGCTCAAGCACTGAGACTGTATTTTTTTATCATTGGGAGCCGTGCTAGTGTAATGGTTACCACATTGCGCTGGCGATCAGGTGTCCAAGGTTCAAGCCCGGGCGTGAGCATTTGAAGTAGTGTCATCGACCAGGATTTTGACTGAATAACCTGAACGGCTCCTGACATAAACCCTCTGTGGTTGGGAAGGAGCGAAGCTCCTGACCGGGTTGGAAGGAAATCCGGAGGCTCCCCAGCCTCGCAATGACATGTCATTGGGCCGAAGGGCTGAAAGCCCAAGTGCCGCTGGTTAAGAGGGAAAAAAAAAAATATATATATATATATACTGAAGCACATTAAAAACGCACCACCTGTATAATCCAGGAACAGAGTGTGAAATGAAAATATAAGAGTTTACAAGTTTACATACAAGTGTATTTGGAATCTTTATTCATTTTCCTATGAATCCATGCTGGTCATTAATTTGTACATTTGATTGTTATGAAATTCATTGCATTGTGTGCAGGCAAGGGAGAAAACCAAAAATGCAACCAAAAAAAACAATGCACTCGCACTGTCCTCAGTATCTGGTATGTCCACCGTGTGCTTGCAAACAAGCTTGGCAGCGGCTCCGCATGCAACGCATAAGTCTCTGAAGGAAATTCCGGGGAATCAAGTCCCATTCACGTGTAAGAGCAGCTTCGAGCTGTTGCAGATTAGCTGGAGAACCTTGCCTATAGACTCTGCGTCCAAGCTCGTCCCACAGATGTTCTATAGGGGACATGTCTGGTGATAGGGCAGGCCAATCAATCGTCACAATGTTCTGCTGCTGTAGATATTGCTGCGTAATGCATGCGGTGTGCGCACGTGCGTTATCCTACTGGAGAAGCTGCAAGTCTGGATAATTTGTAAACGCAGGAGCAATCAATGCATCCAGAACCTCATATCGATATGTCACAGCATTAACATTTCCACGGAAGACGTGAAGAGGCAAGCGATGGTGAAAACTGAATCCTCTCCAAATGTGAATACTGCCACCTCCAAATCGGTTGTGCTGACGAACACAGCAATCTGCAAAGCGCTCTCCACACCGTCGCCAAATCCGCATACGTCCATCAGCAAAGGATATGTTGAATCTGCTCTCGTCTGTGAATAGGACAGCATTCCACTGCAGTCTAGTCCATCTGACATGTTGCTCTGCCCATTGCAGGCGCTGCTGACGATGTCTGTGAGTCAAGTTTGGCCCAACATAAGGTCGTCTTGCATTAAGGCCTGTATCTCTGAGTCGTCGTATGACTGTCATTCGTGAGACTTGCCCACGTCTACCCACTATTGCTCTTGCTGTTTGACTTGCCGGGAGAGAACGATTCCTTAGGTGACTCAGCACAATATGTCGATCTTGCGCAGTGGTAGTAACTCGTGGTTGGCCACTCCGAAGTCTATCCCGGGCACTGCCAGTGGTTCCGTAACGTTCATTGAGACGTACAATAGTGCTGTGGTGGCGATTCATCCTTCTAGCAATGGCCCGCGAGCTCATTCCGGTCTCCAACATACCAATGGCTCTTTGGCGGTCGTTTTCAGATAGTCGTAGCATTTCTAGCACATGTACTGAGTATTTTGTCTCAACGGCCTTTTTATACCGAGTATACTGCCACAACGCGTCCACATTTTCAGGGTCATAGCTGTTGGGAATCGTGTTGCACGTGTAACTTTCATTGTTTTCATGTAGTCTGTACACAAACCCGTGGGTTGAATCATGCACTTTCCATTTCAGCAGCCATTCGCTCTCTACCTCATGACAAACACGGGGAAAATCCATTCCCACACCTTTTTTTTTTATATATATATATATTGTAATTTTTCCTGCTCATAACTTCAATGTTATAAGAAATTTATACATAAACATTTTGCAGGAAACTGAACTTGGTGTTTAAGGGAGTTCTATTCTGTGTACCGTCCATAGAAAGCGATCTTAATAGTAGAGGATAAAGGTAAAGGATCCCGTTATACGCCCATTGAGGCATATTGGGAATATGGTGTTAGGCCCATACTTTCTTGACCATCGGCACACTAGGGGGTGATGTGGTCAACATCACGCCGGCAGCCTTAACTGTTGCTCTGGTACTCAGTTCATGAGGCTGGGTCTACCCCTGGAGCTGTTTGCGGTAAAAAAAAGCCCACCTCAATTGGGATCAAACTATAGACCACCGAGCTAGGAAGCCAGTGCTTTAACCTCTGCGCTACCACCTAATGATAGAGGTGTATCATTACTGTCGTTGTGAAATCTACACACTTATTTATCTACCTACATACACCCCATCACAGCTACCATAACGCTCTTCTTATTTTTTTTTTTTTTTCATTTCCTCAGAATCATTTCGGATTATAGTGCCGATCGCAGAAGAAGAGCCAAGCATGTTGCTGAAGCCCGAAAGAGTCAGCCGAATATCAGACACAGGACAGACACTAAAGTTGTTTTGTAGGTATCTGTGGACAGCTTGCATCATCATCATCACCACCATCATCATCATCACCACCACCATCATCATCATCACCACCATCATCATCATCATCATCACCACCATCATCATCATCACCACCATCATCATCATCACCACCATCATCATCATCATCACCACCATCATCATCATCACCACCATCACCATCATCATCACCACCATCATCATCACCACCATCATCATCACCACCATCATCATCATCACCATCATCATCATCACCACCATCATCATCATCACCACCATCATCATCATCACCACCATCATCATCATCATCACCATCATCATCATCATTTTAGTTTGCGCTTCTTACGGAGCATAAAGTCAGAACATAGCTTATCCCTGAGTGGGAAGCCTGTACCTACCAGTCCCCATGCAGAATTAATTTTAGTCGCCTTGTACGACGAGTTTCGTGTGGGTACAGTAGATCTATTCAGTGGCATACTAAAGGGTGCGAGGGGGCGGTCCGCCTCGGGTGACATCCAGGAAGGGGGTGCTGTCGGACACTAGTAATATAGTACTTACTGTTAACATGTTACTTACTACTGTGTTTCTTTATTGGGGTAAGAGTGTCACAGGTAACATCCGTCTGAGACACTCCGGGAATTACACGGCTTGCATAGTTGTAGAATATCAAAAATAAAAATACGGAATCGGAGATAATGATCTACTAACCGGTAAAGCTAGGAATAGGGAATTAAATTACAAAACAAAACAGTAATATTAGAAAAAACAGTGCTCTGAACGTTTCAACAGACAATGGTTTTATTGAAAACAATAACCGAAGAAATAGTTAATGGCTACCAGATAAACGGCAAACGAATTCATCCGAAAGGAAACACCTCCAGATGAGGAAGTATTAAGTTTGAGTTTACCATGGCAACAACAGACTTAAAATTTTGAAACTCTTATTGCCATTCTTCTATGTTGTGAATTATATCAGATCATTGTCAAGCGAACACTTATCATGTTCAAACTAAGAATGCATGAAAAAAGCGCACATAACAAAAACCCACACGAAAATTGCGCACAGAAAGAACCCCACTGTCAAAAATGCGCACACGGAAAATTCCTCACACCGAAATATGGCACATGGAAAATTGCTCCGTGTGCAATTAAAGTGGCCGGCCTTCGGACAGAGCGACCAGGATGAACAGCCTGCACGCTAAAGAAAACAGGCCGCCGGAGCTGGCGAGAAAAGAAAAAAGGATTTTTTTTTCATAATGAAGCTAGACTTTTCTTTAGCAGTTGTACAAATTCGACAGGCCAAGCAGGCAATATAAATCTTTCCTAAGAAAACTCTAAAACCGAAATATTAAATATAATTTTAACACGCTATTTTCACGTTCTCGTGTTTTTAGATTTGTAAAAAAAATTTTTCCTTAACCAACGGCACTTGGGCTTTCAGCCCTTCGGCCCAATGACATGTCATTGCGAGGCTGGGAAACCTGAAGACTTTCCTTCCAACCCGGTCAGGAGCTTCGCTCCTTCCCATCCACAGAGAGTTTATCACAGGAGCCGTTCAGGCTATTCAGTCAAATTTTCGGCCGTAAACATTTCTTCAAATGCTGACGCCCGGGTTTGAACCATGAACACCTGGTCGCCAGTACAACGCCGAAACCATTACACAAGCGCGGCTCCCAGATTTGTAAATAAAATTCATCTGAAATTTTATTCACGAATCTTTTTCCCTGTATAATTTAACTATTTTTCGTGCCTAGAAATTTGAGGCAAACGGCGTTGGTCAAACCACTCGCTCCAGGCAGCAAAAGCTCTAAGGCCCGTCATGCTAACTCCTTGTTGCTTTCTGGGGGTCGCTAAGATGACGAAGAAAGAATAATACTACCACACCATCGAGCGAGACATAGTAACAGATGACTGCTTGAGGCTGCGTATAGGAATGACAGCCTGCTCTTGTAAACTAACCTGTGTGAGGCTGACTGCCTTCTCATGTAAACTAACCTGTGTGAGGCTGACAGCCTTATCATGTAAACTAAACTTTGTGGGGCTGACTGCCTTCTCATGTAAATTAACCTGTGTAAGGCTGACAGCCTTATCATGTAAACTAAACTGTGTGAGGCTGGCAGCCTTATCATGTAAACTAAACTGTGTGAGGCTGACAGCATTATCATGTAAACTAAAATCTGAGAGGCTGACAGCCGTTTCTTGTAAACTAAATTCTGTGAGGCTGACAGCTTTATCACGTAAACTAAAGATTCACATCCTGTTAGATGAGATGCTTCAGCAAAGCTCCGGGGGAGGCGGGGGGGGGGGGGGGGATCTACATCGCAGTTTAAGTCAAAACAGCACAAAAATGAAAACTAGAGTTAGTCTATATTCAGATAATTTATTTTCTCCTGAATCTAAATATGTGAAAATAATTTGTGAGAACACATTCTTAGTAGGTGTATTTTCAGTTTGTAAATTGTATTTTCTATGTTTTAAATGTGCTTTTTCTACGGAGAAAATAAACATTTTCTCACAACCTTTTTTTTTTTTTTTTTTTTTTTTTTTTTGTTACTTATGTTCTTATAACTTACATAGTTTTTAGGTCAATGAATATCAGATTTGGCACAAAATACTTTCTATTGGATAACACTTTTGTCAGATAAGATTTTTGATATCTTATAAAAATTTTAAACTTTAAAGTTCTGTATATTAGGATCTACTTAAGTTATCAAAAATCCAATCTGAAAAATGTTTTAAAATGTAATGTTAAACATTCTGTTTAAATTTGGAATAGATAGCTTAATAAATTAAAAAAAAGCCTTAGCAAACTGAAGTTGAATAATAGAATCCAATATGGCCGCCGTTTCCATGGCAACCAATTATGTTATACCATCAAACTCTTTATTATGGGTATCTATGGTTGATGTAGGTTAAGTGTGTTTTCATTGAAATACTGCGATTAATAACGAAAAGGGAGCCGCGCTGGTGTAATGGCTACGGCGTTGTACTGGCGACCAGGTTTTCATGGTTCAAACCCGGGCGTCAGCGTTTGAAGGAATGTTTACGACCGGAAATTTGACTGAATAACCTGAGCGGCTCCTGCACATAAATCCCGTGTGGATGGGAAGGAGCGAAGCTCCTGACCGGGTTGGAAGGAAAGTCCACTGACCCCCCAGCCTCGCAATGACATGTCATTTGGCCAAAAGAGCTAGAAAGCTCGAGTGCCGCTGGTTAGAGAAAAAAATAAAAATAAAAAAAAAAATAAAAAAAAATAACGAAAATATCATTCCACTGTAGCTCCGCCCCTTAACGTTACCAGGAGAGACAGAATAGGAAATGATGGCATCAGAAAAATTGAAGTAACAACATCCTGCATCAAGTATATATAGCGACAGAAAATTAAGTGGTTTGGCCATCTCATGAGATTAGAGCCCAATAAATTACCACTTCGCGCCTACAACAGTAGAAGATCCGATTTTAGAGCACGGGGGAAAGCAGGACGCAATTTTTTTTTTAAGCAATTGCCTTCCTTGGCTGCGTCTCGCTCGCTACACGCATACCAAGCAAACTATACTACTCGTCAAAAGTCAAGGGCCACCCTATTATTTTCAATACACTTTTATATAAGCGCATAGAATGATTAAATGAAGGAAGTTTTTAGTAAAAATGGGTGCAATATCTTCCTCTGACAGTCCTCTATTCACGTTAAGCATAAAAACAACTCCCTGACAACCATGGTGATCACGTGCAATTTGGTTTGCTGACCATAAATTCACATTTTTAATCTGTTTTTTCAAACTTCCGTACATCCAAACAGGTGAAGTAATCGTGCTGATTGACATTCCACGTGCAATGGCGACTTTTCGTGAACAGAGTTCACTCTTAATTTGTTTTACAATCAGCAGACTTACGGTAGTTTCATCACTTGCAAAAACCATGCCACCGAGAAGAAGTCTTGACACCTTACAAAAAATGAGGGCTATAGCGTGGGTTGAAAGTGGTTTATCTGTCCGTGAGGTTGCTAGACGGCTTGCAGTGTCACACTCTACTACCCGAAGAATTTTGGAGAGATTTCAGGCCACAGGAAGTGTGGAGGATCGCCACCGGCCAGGTCGCCCTAGATGCACCAATAGACATGATGACCGGTACCTCTTGTTGTCAGCCCTGCGCCATCGAACAGTGACTTGTTCCACTCTAAGATGTCAGCTGAGACAAAATGTAAACGTTAATGTCAGTCAAAGCACCATTTGCAGACGTTTACATGAATTTGGACTGGCTGCTCGACGTCCTGCAGTCAGAATCCCTCTTACTCCTGCTCATCGCAGAGCCCGTGTTGCTTGGTGTCGTGAGCACATCCGATGGACAAGGCAACAATGGAGTCAAGTTCTCTTCACTGATGAATCTCGCTTCACTGTGACATTCAATGATGGCAGGATTCGAGTTTGGAGACGACCAGGAGAGCCGACACGAAGCCAGAGAGGGACGACCGACTGTGTGAGAGGAGCTGTCAACCTTGATTTATTGCTTACCTGAGTGCATTGACCTGCAGCCTGCTTCACTAAGTCGAGTCAAAACCTGGCCTGTTTAAAATCTTGGAGGGTAAATATAATTTACTATTTATAGGCAAATAGGCCTACAGCAGATATATAAAGTTTGTATTGGTTGTGTGTCAGTTATACTACCTGCACCTGTATATATTTTATATAAATTGTTTCAATATGAACGTATTAGGTATAATGATTGTATTTCCTGATATGATTGATGATTTAGGACTCAACCTATTGTCTCCTATAACCTCAATCTATTATCTCAGACCAACTGCAATATAACCAAAACAGTCCTTGTTAGGACTCAATCTATTGTCTCCTATAACTCAATCTATTGTCTCCTATAACTTCAGTCTATTATCTCAGATAAAACCAACTGAAATATAACCAAAACAGTCCTTGTTAGGACTCATCAATCTATTATCTCAGACCAACTGAAATATAACCAAAACAGTCCTTGTTAGGACTCAATCTATTGTCTCATCTACTCCAATCTATTGTCCCATATAACTCCAACCTGATATATCACCAAACAGTCCTCGTCGCATATACTCCTATCATCAGAACACAGCAATATTGTTAGGATATATGGTACCATCACTTGTCAGAGAGGGCCTGGTATATTATAGGGGGAAGGACATTGTTGTATCACACCTAGGTGTACACATTATTGGATGTATTCATGTATTGAATTTATATTATTGGATGTATTCATGTATTGAATTTATATTATTGGATGTATTCATGTATTGAATTTATATTATTGGATATATTCATGTATTAATTTATCAGAAAGAATGTTTTGCAAGTAGACACATGTCTTGTCTCGCTATTACTAAATCATACTGAGCCATGTTGTCATTCATCCTACATGCAGACACCTGAGACACGCTCATTTCATCAAACAATAAAAATAGGTGGGCTTAATGACAGAAATTAGCCCCTATTTTTGCTTGTTACAGGTTTTATTCGTGTCATCCAACCTGAGGACGTATGTCGAGTCAATCCAGCTGCCTGAAACTTCGCAGGAGCACAGAGGTTGTACCTGAGCTACATCTTTAGTTCCCCCTCAGTCTTGGGTGGGCTAAAGGAACGATCCTCAGCCGGTGGTGTGTCAATCAAACCAAGAAGGACAGAACGTTTTGAGAGATGAGTACACATTAGTACCATTTCCGTCGGCAATTGTGAGCAAATTAACTGTCAGTGACGAGAAAGAGATTTAGCGTAGAAAGAGACAGGATTAACAGCACAGCTGATAAATGTACTATAACTGAATAACTGCACAGCTGATATAATTTTTGTTCCTATAATTGGAAAACTTGTTGTAATATATTTATATATCTATATAAATATAAATATTTGTAAATAATATTTAAAATTACAAATCCATAACATTCCATTTTTCAACATTCACCCTTCAGCACAAGAGTAGATAGTGTATATACTAAATAAATAATAAGGAAATTGTATTTGAACGACTTGTCAATTTTTTTATAATTGTTAAGTAAAATCTGTTTCCTTGTTTTATTTTGTAATATCACAGTTAGTTACACAGCGGGGGTGGCAATTTATGTCTGTCTCCTCTCCACTAATGTTTCGAGATCAGAACATTCACAGCCGTAACTAATTTGTGATACCAGTAGTTCTCTCAGACACTGGGACTTCACCGTTTTCTGCAGAAATTCTATTTCTGTAATTGTCAGTACTATACTGATCCTAGAGTCAATAAAAACCTCACGCCACACCCACTCTACATCATCCAAGGCAACTTGACCGGCCCAAGATACCAGAACGAAATCTTGAGACCAATTGTTCAGCCTGCTCTGGAGGCCATAGGTGGTAATGCCATCCTCCAAGATGATAACGCTCGACCGCATCGAGCTCGTGTGGTGAATGAGTTTATTCAGCAACATGGGATCATCAGGATGGCGTGGCCAGCTCATTCACCTGACCTTTCTCTGATTGAGCACCTCTGGGATGTCCTTGGTCGAAGATTGTCAACAAATCACCCCCTGCCAATGGATGTTGCACAGCTGACTACATTTCTGCTTCAGGAATGGCAAGCTGTTCCTCAGGATACTCTTCGGACCCTTGTGGACTGTGTGCGTCTACGCTGTCTTGAATGCATTGCTGCAAACGGTGGTCATACCCGATTTTGAAATTTCTATTTGTCCAATGTCTATTGTGAGACTTTTGAAAAGGTGGGTGAGTTACACTTGCGAGGCCTTTAAGACCTTTGTTTAGGCAGGCAGGGTAGATAGATAGATAGATAGATAGATAGATAGATAGATAGATAGATAGATAGATAGATAGATAGATAGATAGATAGATAGATAGATAGATAGATAGATAGATAGATAGATAGATAGATAGATAGATAGATAGATAGATAGATAGATAGATAGATAGATAGATAGATAGATAGATAGATAGATAGATAGATACAGACTATTGCAATGGAAGACAAGCCGATATACTGACAGACAGACAATAGACAAACTGACCAATAACATGTAGAACTGATAAAATCACCTTACTTTTCTAGAGACCCCAAGCACTTTTCAAGCTGGAAGCATGTTCGCTCTATGGACAGGGGAGACTATGTGGTAAATAACCTTACATATTCATTCGTTTGCTCCCGTCTTCCCTCCCTTCCGTTTCCCATTTACATTACAGTCATGCGCCGCTTAACGTCCACGATTCTTCTTCTTTGATCTTTAGCCGCCGACCGTCAAAGCAGTCAGTGGCCATCACGCCTAGTGGCGTCTTGTAGGGCAACAACAAATTGATTCCACTTTGCTCGGT
This sequence comes from Oreohelix idahoensis, assembly GCA_024509875.1. Taxonomy (NCBI): domain Eukaryota; kingdom Metazoa; phylum Mollusca; class Gastropoda; order Stylommatophora; family Oreohelicidae; genus Oreohelix; species Oreohelix idahoensis. The sequence continues at coordinate 38,360 of JAMPIV010005010.1, forward strand.
CGGAGACCATCCTTCGTACAGTGCCCCAACTCTGGTTCATTCTGTGAAATAGGACGTTATGTGATTTGGACGTTGTGCGAACACTATACTTAGCAAAGTTATATGGGATACTGTAGTGTACCTGTATTGACTAAATAGCCAAGATACTGTACACATACGGTAATGTATTTTCGAATGTTTACATTAAAATAACGATAGTAAGTACAGTACAGTACATACATAGGCCAGTAACATAGGCGTTTATTATGACTATCAAGACATATATACTGTATTATAGGTTATATATGTACTGCACCATTATACGCCTGGCATCGCAATCGCTTTGTACTGTATACAAGAGACATGAGATACACGTGTTGCGTGCGGGAAGCTGTTGCTTTCGCTACATCCGGTTACTTCCGCTTCGTCCTGTTCTCCGATCGGGATTTCTGACCACGGACGTATATGCGGTCGGACGTTGTCCGAACGGACGTTATCTGGCGCATGACTGTATAGATATATACGCACACCATACAGGCATTAGCCGATTGTACATAATAACTGTAACAAAAATGTGTCTATCCAGTTTTGAGTGGCATTAGCCCAGGTAGATTTTATACAGTAACTAAAAAACAAAAAAACTTTTTCTATCCAGTTTTGAGCGACATTAGCCCAAGTAGATTTTATATAATAACTAAAAAAAACCATTTACTATCCAGTTTTGAGCGACATTAGCCAAGGAAGATTTCATATAATAACTAAAACAAAAACATTTTCTATCCAGTTTTGAGCGGCATTAGCCCAGGTATTTTGTATATTAACTATTAAAAGAAACATTTTCTATCCAGTTTTGAGCGGCATTAGCCCAGGCAGATTTTATATAATAGCTATTTAAAAAGTGTAAAATAAGGTGGAAATAGCTCCATTGAAGTAATGGTTTTAATGTAAGGGAAATAATGAACTTTTTAAATGTTTTTGCTACGTTTCTGCATACCTTTCAACCATTCTCCATACAACATGGAAGTGTTGGTTATTTCAGGACGCCATCTTTAAGTATTATATATTTCCTGATTGTGCGTACTTTTTGTACTGAGCTGTATTAACTATTTATGATGACGTTGCTTTGTAACTACTGTTGATGTTGTAAGAACATTAAGAGTTTACTTTCCAAGTATTTCTTCTTTTGTTGGTCTTTCACAGTTTGTTTGTAGCTCTTCTTGTGCTGGCTAATGTTTGGGGGATTTTTTGGAGCTGGTCTGTTGAGAAGGTCCTCAAAAGGTTCCATCCACGTCTTCATATGCTCTTGTATGTTGCTAAGACATTTTTCCATTCTTGTCTTTAATGAGGCCATTTGCGTGTTTGTATTTTCCTGTTAGCTTCTTTGTGCAGCATTCTCTGCCTATCTCGTTAATGTATTCACTCTTGTCTCTTTTGATACTTCTTCTTTGTTTGCTTTTGTGTACACTTCCTGAGCTTTGGCTTTGGAATTACTGGTTTTGCTACTGTTTAAATCTACTTTTTTGTTTTTTCTGCCTTTTATCTTATTGGTGGTTTCCGTAACAACAGGTACGATTGAAGGAAAAAGAGATAGGGAAGACAAAGAGAGCAAATACTGGACAGTTTGACATCGTGGCATGAAAAGAAGTCAACAGCAGAGTTGATAAATTGTACTGGAGACAGGAAGTTGTGGAGAGACATGATCTCCTACGCCACTAGGCAATGTACTTGATCATGATGATGATGATGATGGTTTCTGTTGTTATACATGCTTTGTGCTGGCGTTTTCTTTTTGCCAGTATGTCTTCACATACTTCATATGTGTTGGATACAGTGATGTGAGATCTCCGTCATACACTCGCCCAAATATATTAGATTACTGCATTTTGAATTTTTCTTCAATACGCCAAGCATTTGCCCTACCCTGCTCATATTTTTCAAAAAAAAAGTCCAAATCTAGTGACGTAGAGTTACCATTTCTAACCCGCTACTATAAGAATTTGAAAATTGTCAAGGACGATAAAATCTAATGGAAAAATTGGACACTCCCTGAATTTTTTTTTTAACTAACGTATTCTAAGAATCTATTATTAGTTACAACATGCAACAGTGTCGTTAGGCGTCGTTTTTTAGAACGTCGCATTTTCAAAAACGCCAGAGAGCTGATTGCGTTTTTGAAACTATTAACGCCACGCGAGGGTACCCACCCCGATTACTACTGGCTTTTTCGTTGCTCCGTACTAATTTTTAAATATAACATGAAACTGTTTTAGCAGACGGCCAGCACGTGTTTTGTTCAAAAAAGAGACGGGAGATATAGAGAGGGGGGGGGGTAGTATGGAAAAAGTCTACAACCACTTGGGTATTTGCAAACTGAAACTAACGAACAATTGAGTGCAGGGGAGCGGAAGGGGCGAAAGAAAGACAGAAAACGTAAATAATGTAATGCATTCTATAGAAGGAGGAATAAAAAGGAAAAGACAGAATGGAAGTAAAAGCAATAATGCTGTTTATTCAATACTATATTATTTCCTATGAAAACGTGTCTAGACTTATAAATAAAGAGAAAAGTACAAAGATGAAAACTTAGCTAAAGACTTAGATGAAAATATACTGGATAAATAAAGGACATTAGCCTGATTAAAAATCACTTTTCATCTTTTAGATAGCTTCAAAAGTGGCTGAGTTATCGCATAAAATAAAACTGACAAAACAGACCGACAATCACACTGTTGTCCCAGCTCGATTTAAAAGTAACATTTTTTTAGTCGTTGCTTCGAAACAGGTCACATTGACTTGCCTCTTTTGGGTAGACACTACTAGGAGGAAGGGAGAGTTGCAACTGTGAAGTTTTGTCCCCTCCCCCCCCCCCCCCCCCCCCCCCCCCCCCCCCCCCCCCCCAAAGCGACTGACGAACTTATTTGAAAAGCGTAAATAATGGTTGGGATTTTCAAAAATAAATGTCAAATCGCTGTAGTTTAAATCGATTGGTTCATGTTAAAATAGACATAGAGGGAAATAAAACTACCGCATCTGCTATGCAGGGTGCCACTTGATAGAAATTTTTCATACACGGAAGGTTCAGAGCAAGTAATAAGCAAATTGCCTTTGCGTCTGAAGCAGCGGCTGTCTAAAAGTGACCATTGACAGCCTGGTAAAACCTTAACAAAGTGTGTGATTATTTCATTGATTGCGGTAAGATGCATAACCTTTTTAATTCATTATTTGATGTAGAGGCAAACCCAGATATGGGCGCCATAACATTGTGTGTGTACCACATTTTGCCTTTGTGGAAGATTGCGACATACTAAGAGCAGAGGCATGTCTAAGAAGACTTAGGAAGCAAATCAAACTAAATTTGAGTTGAATATTGTCATACATATTTTGACTGTAAGACCAGGAAGTCACTGGCAGGCCTATTGGTATAATAACAAATATATAAATTAAAAAATAATATGGTATGAAATCAGTTTTACAAGTAAACGGTACACATGAGACAAGGGACGTTTCGGGTTTTACCCTTTGTCAGCCACAGTTACGAACAAGTGACAAGGACAAGAACTACATATAGGTACTACAAAGATCTGTGATGATGAGGAAAACGTCAAATGAGCGATACAAGCAGATGAAACCACAGTGATGAGCGAAACGATAACAGTAATAATGCGAAAAAATCATGAAACCAGAAAGACATGTCGAAACAAGAAAGTAAATAATCAACGAAACGAAGACAGGAATGAATAACACTAATAAAATGCGTGAAAAATCACTTAGCTGTGTCGAGAAAGGGAACATTCAAAATGGCTGAAAAACTGAGGCGTCATGCGGAAGTGACGTAGGAGCTAGTGACGGCTAAGAACAGAAAATGCGGAAACGAGACGAACCCAAGCAAAAACAAGGATAGATAGGAAAATAACGACAGAAGCCACCAGAATTATGCAAAATGATGCTGGACATTCATCCCAGCAGGAGCTAAAACGCCCATTTGAAAAATGAGGCGATTCTCCAGCGAAAAGCGAGTTCGGTCGTCGCCGATACATGAACGGAGGGCAGTGACATGAATGTCAGAGTTACCCGAATGGTCAGGGCTGTTGAAGTGAAGGGCCACTGGTAAATGTTTGCCATGATGGATGTCATTCAATTTTCACGAAACCTGTCTGCCAAACGTCTGCCAGTCTCACCAATATAGGTCATGTCACACCTCTTGCAGATGATAGCATAAATCAGGTTTCTGGATTCGCACGTGAAAGACTCCCCAATGGTAAATTTACCGTTCGGAAAGGAGACTGACTGCGTTTGGAGTACAAACGGACAGGTCTTACATATGCGGCGAAATCATCTTCATCGTGACATATCCGACGTAAGCGTAGAAGTTGAGAGTAGGGAATGGAATTTTTACAGCTGGGAGGGTGAGAAGAGGTGTAAAGAAGGAAACCATGGGCATCAGTAGGTTTATAAAAGACAGAGGTGGTAAGGCCAGTAGGAGTAATATTGACAGTGAGGTCAAGGAAGTTAACTGAAGTGGTAGAAATCTGAGAAGTGAATTTGATTGCAGGATGGAAATTGCCAACATAGTCAATGAATCTTTTGAGGTTAGCTTCAGACATGTCTGTAACACCAATACCATCGTCGATATAGCGACGGTAAAACTCAGGTAATGGTCCATCGTAACTTTGAAGCACCAAATATTCAAAGTGACCCATGAAGAGGCAGGCATAACTCGGGCCCATTTTGGTGCCCATGGCAACGCCACTAATTTGATTAAAGAAGTGGCCATTAAATTCAAAAGAGTTGAGAGTGAGGACCAATTCCGCAAGGCGAAGAAGAGTGCCGGTGCTAAAAGTAAGGTCAGTGCGTCTGTCGAGAAAAAATTGTAGTGCTTTAAGGCCATCAGAGTGTGGAATGGAAGTATAAAGCGAACAAACACCCAGAAGGAAAAGACGGTAAGTGTGGTCAGGTGTGAATGGGATGGAATCAAAAGTAGTGAAAGCATGGGTGGTGTCCTTAAGATAGGAAGGTAGATTGGCCACTAATGGTTGCAAAATACTATCCAGGAAATCAGAGATATGTTCAGTGGGACAAGAGCAGGCTGAAACAATAGGTCGACCCGGATTGTCAATTTTATGAACCTTAGGAAGCATGTAGAAGGAAGGTTTACCTAGACTACTATCAAGAATATGGAGAGACATGGCACTAGAAGGAAGGAGGTTATCTTGGATGAGGTCACGAATAGTAGCATGAACAGTAAGATTATGGCGGACTGTGGCATCCCCAGAACTGGGTGAGTAAAAGGTGGAGTTGCCGAGCTGTGAGACTCCTTCTTGAATGTACAAGTCCTTTCGCCAAATTACCACTGCACCACCTTTGTCAGCAGGTTTGATGATAATGTCACCCCGCTTCTTAAGGGATGACAAGGACCGCCACTCAGAAGTAGTCAGGTTAGATCGACGTAGACGGGGAAGAGAAAGTTGATTAATGTCATGCAAAGTGTAGGCAATATATAAATCAAGAGCAGCAGAGGCACCTGGAGCCGGAGTCCAGTCTGACTTAGGTTTATTAAAATGACGAAAGATGTCCCCGTCTGGCTGAGAATCATTACCATTCCTATGGTAATACTGAAGACGCATGCGACGATGGAAACGGTAGACGTCTTGGAGCATAGAGTATTTATCAAATGTCGAGCGAAGAGGAACAAACTTGAGACCTATAATAACCTTAGAGAAAAGAAAAGATTGTATTTCAGCTGAAGAAGATGATGTATATTGACAGGGGCGTTGAGACTATGTGGAAAAGAAGATACCCACTGTTTATGAGGAAGTCACAATAAAGTTAAAGACTGAAGCTAATTTAGTTAGCTATTGTATCTGATCACCATACTTGTTTAATGATGTTAAATTGGTAGTGGTGGAGACCATTTACTAGGGACTGAGGAAGGCCTGTTCCTATTGTTTCAGGGTTACATCGCCCAGTTTCAAGCTGGTCAGAAGTCGGAGCTGTAGAAGTTGAGGCAACCTACCGGTTGTTTCTTTATCAATTCATACCAGTATTCGCAGCTTCCAGAATACAGTGCATTGGAGAAGTGTGCATTGTTCTCGAACCAGTAATCCAGGGTCTACACGGATTTCTAAGATAAGCCCATATCCAGCGGGCTTATGCATACTCAAATGTATTCAATCTCCACCCTATTCAGTAACAGTATGTGAAGTGGTGTAAAAACCAGTTTTTCCCAATAGTGACTCTTCGTATAACAGGATTTTTCTCACCAGGGAATAACAGTTTAGAAACTTTAACTACTTAAAATATATTGGACAGGTGTCCTTCTTGTGTATTAAATTTGATAAAACCATAATTTCATTTTAAGTTAAACATTCCTGTCCTAAAAAATTTGAGGGACAGGAAATTAAATTGTATATACACATATATCATAACTTTAACCCCAGTCTTGTTTATTTAATTTTGGTAGCTTACATGTGTATTTGTTTAACGCAATTATCACTACATTTCCATTACCCTAGACACCAAGCCATATAAATTAACATCACAAACAAAATAAATCGCAGAGTGAGATCGTAGGGTGGTAGCAGTCAGGTACCCTGATAACATCAACTTCAACTATTAGACTCAGGGACTTGCATAGCTGACCTCACTCTGTAGACACATTCTGACTACTTTTTCTTTACCATCAAAACCCACCACAAGTGACCGTAAATTTGTCTCTTGTTTCTTGATTTCTTAGGTCTTCTACATTAAAATGTCTATAGCTATGTACTGTTGTATATCTCTTGAGTTTCATCTTTACTTTGGCTATCAGAAGATGGTGATCTAATGCTACATCTGTGTCTTTATATACCTTTACGTCATGCAATGATGATCTAAACTTCTGATTTATGCATATGATCAATCTGATTTTCTGTTCTTTGTTCTGGTGATATCCATGTTCAATAAATAATAGGTAATGTTGATTTATTTTGCCTATATGCTTACTTCCTTATTTTGTTTATTATTATAATTTTTTATTTTGTTTTGCTAGGGGGCGATTAAGGATCAGGGATTTGATAGATGATTGGGACTCAAAAAAAGTTTGGGGACCTTTGGTTTGAACTATAAAATCTTGAGACGGCTACAAATCATTGGAAAAAACGAATATGCAATATACTGTGTTCTACGAAACTGTCTAATTTACTGTATTCTTATTAATGCTAGGGACAGGAGTGGTTGGACTTCAACAACGGACCGTATAACCCTCCAAAGGATAAGTGGTCCTTGGTAACACATCATCTGTGTGTCAGTCTGTTTGTATGTCCGTCGATTTTTCATCTATCTATCTATCTGTCTGTCTGTCTGTCTGTCTGTCTGTCTGTCTGTCTGTCTGTCTGTCTATCTATCTATCTATCTATCTATCTATCTATCTATCTATCTACCTATCTATCTATCTATCTATCTATCTATCTATCTATCTATCTATCTATCTATCTATCTATCTATCTATCTAACTGTCTGTCTGTCTGTCTACCAACTTATCTATCTATCTATCTGTCTGTCTTGTCACTGGTTGCCTCCCCTTGCTCTCTGCAGTAGTGGTCCAACAGTTGCCAAATCCTAGAGTATCTAACGTGGGTCTTCACAGGTGTCTACCTTCGCACAAGATTACTCTTGGCAGAGTTGTAGATAGAAGGATAAAGATGCTTCTACCTCGAAGTAGTTGTCACAAGATATTCAGAAGTCAAGAACAATGCTGAATGAGTCTGAGCATGATAACTTTTTATCTGACCCGCCGCCTTTTGTGAAGATGTATAAAAATGGTATGATGTAGCTCGTTCAAGCCGCCAGTCCCGCCACTGTCTGCTTTCCCCATTGGGTGCATGGGGATTAGGGTCAAACCCGAACGGTGCACAGAAAATTTTGCACCAAGCAATTATCAGAATAATAGGAATAAGCAAACTCTCAGATTGGGATGCTGGAATGTCCGAACTATGTTGACTGGACTATCCGAAAATCTACAGGACGTAAACGATGTAAGGAAGACAGCCATAATTAATGATGAGCTTAAACGACTTCAGGTGGATATAGTTGCACTTCAGGAAACGCGCCTGGCTGGCTCTGGAACGGTGAGCGAGAAGGACTACACATTTTATTGGCAAGGGAAAGATCTTGATAAAGCTAGAGAACACGGAGTAGGTTTTGCGGTCAAAAAATCGCTAACTAAAATGGTTGAACCAGGCGAGAATGGATCAGAACGCCTGTTAACGCTTCGCCTGCAAACTAGCACAGGTCCCATCACCCTTGTCAGTGTGTATGCTCCTACTCTGTACTCTGCCTCAGAAGCTAAAGATGAGTTCTACGAGAATCTAGCAGCAGTCATCAAAAGCATACCTAGGCAAGAACAGCTTGTTCTCCTTGGTGACTTTAACGCTAGAGTGGGTGCCGATAATGTTTCATGGCCTTCATGTCTGGGCAGGTTTGGTATTGGCAAGATGAATGAAAATGGACAACGGCTCTTAGAGTTGTGTGTCCACCATGACCTCTGCGTGACCAACACCTACTTTCAGACAAAACCCCAGCATAAGGTGTCATGGAGACACCCACGATCCAAGCACTGGCACCAACTGGACCTGATTCTCGTCAGAAGGCCACTTCTCAGGTCTGGGCTCTCCACACGCTCGTACCATAGTGCAGACTGTGATACAGATCACTCCTTGGTTTGCTGCAAAATCAGAGCACAACCAAGAAAACTCTACTGTGTCAGACATGAAGGGAAACCACGCATTGATACCAGCAAGATGTCAGACCCTGTCATGATCACTCAATTTACTGCGACCTTCAAGAAAGTGCTCAGTAGCCCTCAGCATGGTAATACTATTACAGAGAACTGGGAGCATCTACGGAACACCATTCAAAGTACTGCACTTGCCACCTTTGGTAAGAAAACGGCAAAGTCAAATGACTGGTTTGATGCTTCATCAGATGTGATGGCACCTGTCATTGAAGCTAAGCGCAGTGCTATGAATGAATACAAACGTTCACCGAGTGCTAGAACCCTACAGATCCTGAAGGCTACGAGAAGCAAAGTTCAACAAACTGCTCGACGCTGTGCAAATGACTATTGGCTCCAGCTCAGTGAGAGCATCCAGATCGAAGCGCAAACAGGCAACATTAAACAAATGT